>JARJLF010002309.1:0-42932 GCA_029378395.1 Mycena leptocephala
GTCGGGGAGCGGATCACTGATGGTTAAACTTGATCTCGAATCCGCGTTCCGGCACATCCCAGTCCGGCATGCCGACTGGCATTCCTTGGTTTCACTTGGGATGAGAATTTACTACGACGTTGTCTTGGGCTTGGCTGCCGCTCGGCCCGTACATCTTCAACCTCTTCTCAGAAGCACTTCACTGGATATTGCAGCGCCATCTTCCCGCTCGTATCCGGCACTACCTAGATGATTTTCTGAAAATCTTCGCTCCTCACATCCCGCTTGCCGACGTTCAATGCGCACTTGAATGGGCTCTCGCGTTGGGTACACAACTCGGGCTTAATTTTCAGCCGCTGAAAATTGACGGCCCTACATCACGGCTTGAATTTCTCGGCTTTGAGCTGGATTCAATCGCGATGGAGATTCGTCTCCCTGCTGAGAACTCTCATACTTGAAGGAGCTCCTCCTTTCGTGGTCCCCGAGCCGACGCCCGCATTGCACGCTACTGATCTTCAGGAACTGATCGGCTTCCTGCGGTTCGCATCACAAGCAATTCCAACCGCCCGACTTTTTCTCCGCGGTCTCTATGACTTCTCAATGGAGTTCACATCTCGCTTCTCGCGTCGCCGAGTCTCCAAAGCTGCACACCGTGACTTGAACTGGTGGTCGCAGTTCGCATTGGAGTGGAATGGAGTTCGGTTCTACTCCCCAACCCGTCCAACGCTCCATGTCTACACCGATGCTAGCGGTACCAAAGGCTGGGGGGGCATTTCGGTACTGCTTGGTTCTCGGCTAGATGTCCACGCCGTTATCGTCATGAGCACATCCAAGTTAAGGAGATGCTTGCTGTCATGCACGCAATCCTCTGCTGGGGGGAGCAGTTGCGGGCACACACTCATTTTTCACGTGGATAACGAAGCCGTTCACAACGCCATCCACAATCTATCCATTCGTTCCAGTCCAACAATGGAATTGCTCCGAAAATTCGTCGCCCTTGCATGCCGACTCGATTTTTCATTTTCTTCTGTTTGGTTACCCTCTAAAGAAAACGCGATCGCTGACGCTGCTTCCCGTTTTCTTTTTCACGCATGTTTGATCTCGCTCCTTCTCTGGACAAGAAGCCGTCTTGCAAGCACCTCCGGATGGTGGTATGAGCAGTTTACACAATGGTCCAAAACCGTCTCATTTTACCTTTGGCACGGGCTTGCGAGCGGAACTAGATCCACCTATTCAACCGGCCAGAAGTCGTTCATTAACCACGTCAAGCTCTACAGCTTGTACAACAATGACGGCGCCATTTTGCCAGCCACACAGCCCGCTGTCATGTCGTGGATCGCGAGCTTGCCGGCCGAGTCCACCCAAAACAATTAAGGGCTACTTGTCTGCCGTTCGTTCCCTCCATGTCGACGCTGACCTCCTTTCTCAATCACGGAGTCGCCTGTGTGCAACGGCTCATCCGCGGCATCAAGCGTTACCACGGCGAGAAAGATCGGAAGCCGGTTCAGCCCATCACCCTCCCCATCCTCCTTGCCATCCTTGCGCAGCTTAAACCCGGCATCGTCCCCGGTCACACAGCAATCTATGCAGCCTGCTGTCTCGCCTACGCCGGCCTTCTACGCTCCGGTGAATTCACCTCGGGTAAGAAGCACGACCCGAGTCTCAATCTCACGCGCGACTCCATTCAATTCTTTCCCTCCTTCGAGAATTGCACCCATATCATCCTCACCCTCCCCGGCTCCAAAACGATCCCTTTCGCAAAGGGGTCTCCATCACCATCGCCGCTGCTCCGGGCCGTCCATCATGTCCTGTCACGCTGTCAAAGCCCTTTTCACCGAGTTTCCACGCGCAGGAAATGCGCCTCTCTTCGAAGGACTCGACGGCAAGCCTCTGCATTACAATGCCTTCCTCAAAGGCATCCGTACTGCGCTCGAATCTGCGGGATTGAATCCCGCTCTTTACGCTGGACACAGCTTCCGCCGTGGCGCTGCCTCTGAAGCTGCTGCCGCCGGCTACTCGGACTATGAAATTCAACTCCTCGGGCGCTGGCGTAGCGATTCATACAAACTATACATCGAAAACTCCCCTGCTAGAATCCTCCACCTATCCTACCTCCTTCATATGGCTCATCCTCACTCCGTTCCTTTCGAGCCTCCGTCTCTTCGGAACTATGTCCCTGTGGCTTGAGTCTGACCCTTTCCCCGGGCCGACTCGAGAGCTTTAGGACCCCAATTTATGTTGGTTCCCAAACACTCGTCTCTCAGATTCCTCCTTCGTCGTCGGGACACGCAGAAGGTTAATAGATTGGGCAATTGGGGGTGTGTGTGGATTGCCCAGGGTTAACAAACAAGCTCCGTCATCGCCTCGTGCTCTTTGTCTCGGTCACGCATATATTACTGCCTGCGCGCGTTAGTGTGAGACGCCGCCGCTTCTCACACTGCGCTCGCAGTTCCATAGAACTTGTTCGTCCCATACGAATTTAGTCTCCCACCCCCATCCCTATTCCAATTCTCTATATCATTTTCATTCTACCTATATCTACATCATGTCCTCTGTAGTTGGCTTGAGTCTGACCCTTTCCCCGGGCCGACTCGAGAGCTTTAGGACCCCAATTTATGTTGGTTCCCAAACACTCGTCTCTCAGATTCCTCCTTCGTCGTCGGGACACGCAGAAGGTTAAATGTCTTCCAGATGAACAGAAGAATGACGTTAACAATGACCGTGGCGACACCATCCACCGTGGATGTATTCATCCCGCGTAGAATGATTACATCGCCAAGACCTTGAGCTTGAGCGCCTTCCGCATCCCCGATAGCTCCAAGGAGGGACGACGTTTTGGAGAAGACCTTGAAAGTCACCGCTTTGCCTGTGATACTTTCGATGGCTTCGAATATTCCGTTCCAGATGAGTACAAACGCCTCCCGGGTGGCTCTGTCAGTCCAGACCCGCCCAATAACAGTTCCTGTGCACTGATATGAGAAGGGAGAGGGCGCGAACATTAAAATACTTACATTTGTCAAGACTGTTCAACCAGATGAGCAATTTCCACTCATTTGTGGTGCCATGTACAACAGCGAACGTAGTATCAACCATGATCCACGAGGCATCGTGGACCATTTCTGCAAGGTCTGAATTGATTGTGATAATAACGTGCATGTCCGCCCGCATGGTCACCGTGTGGATGTACCGTACCGATCACCAATTGCGCGGGATTTCTCGTTCTTGAACTCGTTCCAAACAGCTGTTCACGTTAAATGAGAGACTCGGCGGGGGATTGGTCGATGCAGCATACCTTTGAGTCCCATTCCCTCCGGAAAGAGCTCCAATCAAGCATCCTTAACCATATCACGACGCTTGCGTTTATTGATCAAGCTCGGGTGGATTTCCTCCGGCAGTAGCCCGCCAAGGGTGGCCTTTGTACTCGGAGCTGAAGACGATATGAGCAGGAATAAAGAGAACAAACGATGGAAGAGTACCCTTATCGACACGAAGCGTTGTTGTTCCAATTAGGCCAACGGCATCTATGGCACTGCAATATCTCTTGGCGGCGGTGTAGGGGACCTTAGATGGAAGGAACATGGGATGGTTATGAGGAAGGCCCGATTTCGGTATAATCACTGCTCGAAGGTCGGTCTCATCAATTGGGATGAGGATTAGCAGCTCAGCGGGGCAGTTTCGCGCCGTCAGTTGGCCTGCAACATGTTTGTTGCCGCGATAGTGAATGCGCGCTGGAATGACATGTCAGTTGGGGCTATCACGACACTGAGTTGAGAAACCTACGGCACTCTTTGTTCTTTGGGAGATGTGAGGGATGTACGATTTGTGGACACGGTCCCTCAACAATTTCGGTGTCTTCCACGACCACTTCCTCGCCTCTGAAGAGCTGAAACAGAATTGGTTCGCGTACTTCTCGTGGAACTTTTGTGAAGCGATGGTCCAAGCCATCGTCGTCGCTCCAGTTGGAGCAGCCAACAAAGTAGGTCTTTCCGTTTGATTTTCCCTATACAAAGTAAGGTACGCCGCCGCAAACAGAAAAACATGTAAACATACTGTACGAAACTTACGGAGGACGGCATGACCCCCGCATGCAAACCTTGTGTCGCCTTTAGCCTTGCAATGCTGGCTCAGGACGCTGCGATAAAATCTGAAGGGCATGAGCACACATTTCCCGTGCAGGTTGAGTGAACGTACGCAGCCGCAATCGACATAACATTGTTTGCCTCGGCAACTTTTGCTGCCCGGGTCGGAGCAGAAAGAAGGTCCTGTGTTGCGGAGCCCAAACAATCCCACTGCTCGAAGTCAGCAAGATGGTCCGTATCGGCGAGGAGCAACTATAGAAGCCACTACACGTCAGATTTGAACGCCGGCATTCTACTATGCGTCCCTCATCAAGGATGGTGACCTTAGCAAGACCGCTTTTCTTGCTCCCGGTCCCGCCATTCCATGCATCCTGGCACTTGTGGAGTCGGTCAGAAAATAAAACTAGGTTTGTGCGGGCCTACCTGCTTCTTCACGTGTCCATCGACAGACCGGGTTTTCGAAGCCTTCCCTCGAAGACAGTCCGGATTTGCGGAAACATCGAGAATATATGCTACACGATGGAACTGGGGGACATCCCAGCACTCTGGGGCCGCGTCGAGGTCAATGACCTCGTCCACAAACATTCCTGGACTCCCATTTTTGCCTGCGCGTGTAATGCGGAGTCCTGGATCGATATCAGGAGAGGTCGCCTTTGCCTTACCCTTTGCTTTGGACTTCCGCTTCCGGGGCTCGACTTTTCGCTTTTTGGATGGGCCGGGTGAACCAGAGCTACCACTGTAATTGTCGGAGTCTGCGGAATAATTCAATGGCAACACTGATTGCAGAGTAAATGGGACAGTTACCTTCCGAGTCGGAACCCTGACCACCGCGAAGACGCATGGCTGGACCAAAGCAGAGGTGGGGATTAACCGAAGGAGATTGTTCAAGGTCACCACCGACCACAATGTGTTCTATTTCTAAAGAGATGAATAAGTAGCTGCTATGTGCGATATGCTTCAGGATACTTGCGTTCCGAACTTCCACCGTTGTAGTAACAAGAGCCAAAATCATAGTCAGGTGAATCTGTTGCCGAAATATTAGATCATAAGGAGGCATTGAGTGGAGATACTTACCCAATGAGCTATCATAGAAGGGGGTGCACGAGGGCAGGGGATCCGGCAACAAAGTCACTACAAAAGAATTCAGGCAATGAAAATCAGCTCGTATCGCTCGCAGCATAAAGGAAACTCACCATTAAAGTTAACAGATGTATTTGGCGAGCAGAAACAGCGAGAAAGAGAGAAGCCCCCAGTTCAAGAGCAGAAGAAAGAGATGGTGGGAAAACAGAGGCTTTGACTTCGGATTTACGTAGGTGGGATGGCGTCGCAGACGATCGACACGCATATGCGAGACGTGAGATCGCGCAAATCGAGGGCTGGACATGTTCAGCAGACTTGCCCATCGAACGCGCACCGGGGATAGAAGATGACCTTGAAATTTATTTATAACAGGCAAAATGGCTCAACATCAAGAAGAGCGTACTGAGTGTGGCAAACCAGACGAAAATGAACACTGAGAGATACGAGGCACACAGTGCATCATCAAGGACGTTTTGAGCCCGAGCGTAGTCGAGAGGAGCACAGCCAAAAGAAATGCTTAAAATGAGTGTGAAAAGAAGCCGCAAGAGAATGGAGGCGACCACAGAGGGTCGTACGTGTGAGGAGATGGACCTGAGGGTGCTCATACACTAGCATATCTTGTAAATACACACATTGAGTACATCAACGTAAAACTCACCAGGCATCCGGCGGCACGTTGTGGGATATCAGAATTCAGAGTGGACAAAGGGAGGATGGGTCAAAGGAACACTCTCATTATATACCTTTCTTCACTCCTCAGGGTCACAGTTTTTTTTTTGCCGAGGTCAGAAACGAGAATGGTGACTCCTCCGCAATATGCGTCTCTCAATTTGGGTGGGGCTCACCAGGGCCAGAAGATGCCAAGTGCAGCAGTTTATTTGGACAGTCAAAGCTCTCACAGATTCAAGTCTACAGCGCTGCAGGTGAGTGAGGATGGCCCGTGCGGCAGTGCCCGGACTTTGTCAACGTCAGCACATCGGAGACTCGGAGGTAAGAGGCAGGACACTGCCCCTGTGATTGCCACTGTGTGACGCCTCGTGGCTTGATGGCCGCACAGCCGCTTGATGGGATTCGGAAACCGTTTTCGATTCTCGTTAATACCGAACGGAGGCGCAGGTAAATTGTGTCACAGAAGTATCTAATGGAAATTAACAAAAGCCGCCGGCGAACACTCAGGTTGATAGCTTCTAGACTCATAATTAACGTAGTCAACAGTGAGTCACCCAGATGGCACAGTGACGGCCATACACCCACTCCGAAGCCAATTATGACAGCAACTACCTTTTGTTTCAACATGCAGCAACCAATAAGTAAATAGCGATCACATCCACATCAACAGCCGAATCTAGAAACTATTGACGGTTTCTCAAGGAAGTCTGTTGGAATATTGGCTTCCTCCACCAATACTTGGCGGGAAAATCGGGTTTTGACGTCAAACTGTAGATAAAAAAGACCCCATTCCAATCTGTCTTGGACGTCCCGACCAGGTTTCTCTTCGGGATCTTACCGTAAAAAAAGGTGACTTGGAGGGTGGCTTTTTTCATGGCGGGCTGAAATCAACCAGGGATTTCTGGATCATCTGGTGAAAAAAAGTATCTGCCCGTCGGTCCTACCCAGCGCATATGAACTCATATGATAAATATGATCTAAAAATACTTCCTCCCAAGTTTCCAGGTCAAGCACCACATTATTGACCGAGATACAGGGTGAAACTCACTTGGGGGCTAAAAACACGGTTTTCCAGCGCCAGTCACCTCAGTGTTCTTCTGTGGACATAAATCTATATACCAGGTACATGGGGGACGTTTCCCGCATCTTACCGCCGTGTCCATATTTGGGGATTCTTCCGGAGAAACCCGCGAGATCGATCCCAGAAAGCTGGCAGCGTTCAAAGGTGATTGCGCGCCGACTGTCTTTTGTCCCGCTCCGTCCGCCCATCAAAAGGCGCGGCACGCTCGACAGAGTGCTCCACTAAACATGCCTCTGTTATCTTATCTAGCCTCTCAGCTATCCCGTCTAAAAGGCGCCCACTGCTGTCACCGCCTTTTCCCACGAAAGGCGTCATCTTCCACGCGCCTTTCGTACCACACCCTCAATCGAAACCGCCCGGCAGCGCACTTTCCCTCTCACCCCACAAAATGCCCTGCCTCCTCTGTTCAAATGCTCTGCGCCCTTCCATCGAATGCGGCTCCACCCCTGCCCCCGCCCGCATGCGCCCGAGACCGCCCTTTGTCTGCATGCTCCCGGCCGCTCCAGCCACGCCGCGCTTACCCTACCGGTGCCGTGGCGATCCACGCTGCCACTGACTCATACCGCAACCTCACCGCTCGACCTCGATGCTCGCTGCCAGTCGCTGCCCCACGCCCTCGACTGCGTCCAAAGCCCAAGCTGCTGATACTACTATTGACGCTTGACTGAGGTCCCATCCCTTTTAGTCCAATTTCTGTCGCTGCCTTCGCATTGGTGCCATCTTCCGCCATGCGCCTCTTCTCGTTGATGCTGAGCACCACCCGCCTGACCAGACTTGTCGGATGGGCTTGCAAAACGGGCTTGCCCCGCATGTCGGAGTTTGAATTTGGCTGTACGGGCTTTGATGGCTTGGGCTTGCATGGGCTTGGGCTTGTCCTCGCTTACACCAAGTATATACACTGTAAGTAATCCATTGATATCTCTTCAACCACGCCCTCACATCGTTTCCCCTCACTACCATCTATCTCCACATGATCTGTCACTTCCACCGCCCACTTTTGCACGTCGAAAACACCCTTCGTGGTGGATCCCATCTCATGTTGGATTGTGCCCTGTTATTTCTTATTTAACATGTGTATTGTCGTCAATGGGAATAGAAAGCCGTATTGTTTATCGCCGCCAGCGGCGAAGTCAGAAGTTTAATCAACGTTAGCTAGGCACATGAACTAGACGTGGAGCTCGATGTCAGCGTCAATATCCCAAGCCTATGAAACAAGCCCAAGCCGATGAAAAAGCCCCTCTGCGCAGGGCCGTCAAAGCCGTTCCAAGCCCAAGTCAATTTGGCTTATTGCATGGTTGAAGTTGCCTGTTCCACGCCTTCAGTTAGCTATGCCTCCAATTCTGGCCATAAATAAAGCTCGGGAATGGATCCCAGAAAGCTATAGAACTTGTGGGCGCTTTAGGTTGCATTTATTTTCATTTTCATGTTGTGTCCTGCCGTGTTATCTTGAGTGAAGCTGAACCAAAAATATGAACCATCGTGGGATCAAGATTGATGTATCGTGACGGTAGCGTATGTCATGAGTAGATCATTCCCGGCATCGGATAGCCAGATTCCACTTCGTGATGATGGCTGCCATGAGCTGGAGGATCTATCACTGTCAATTAATTACTTCGTCGTTGATTAAAAACCCATTTAATCGTGTTTCAAATGGTTTGACCACGGAATAATGAGTGATATTCAAAATTTTCAGTACAATTGATACTAAAAGAAAGGTCACAGGCCTTAATCCAATTGAAAAACACCAGGATCCCCCCAAAAAATGTCTAAATTGTCAACAAGCCCAACACAAGCCCATTTGTCTGATGCCATCAGACAAATAATGTGCCATCAGACAAATGGGCTTGTGTTCAACTTGCAAGTCAACATCAACAAGATTTTCAAGCCTATGCCATGAAATTCTGTATCAGATCTCTTTGAGTCGACTAAAGCATCAATTTTTAGTGGTACATTATACTCCTGACCAAGAGGCGTCCGATCTGCTAAGCGAACCCACCATCAGCTGCACGTGTCCGCAAGGCACCTTCCATATCGGGAGGTCCCCGTTTGGAACGCTGCATTTGATTCCGCTTCGTATGGACTCGATATCTTGTGTGGCGAACTATTAAGTGCTTGTAACATCCTGAACAACTTATTGGAACCTCCAGGAATTTTTGTGCCTTGAAACATGCAATACAGTGTAAATGGGCAGTATTTACAGTGATTAACCATTAGACAATTTAAGAATGCATTTCAGAACCTCAGAGAGGTTTCTAGCTGGCAATATGCAAACTAATAGGGCACTAAAAGCACTGTAGAGGCCCTTAGAGCATCTATAAAGCTGGTGGCCATGTTGCAAGGCATCTGATTGGCTGCATCAACCTCCCGATATGGAAGGTGCCTTGCGGGCACGTGCAGCTGATGGTGGGTTCGCTTAGCAGATCGGACGCCTCTTGCTCCTGACACTCGTTCTTGGTGTCGCGGCCAAGATCAAGCCCAAGCCCGTTTGTCTGATACCATCAGACAAACGGGCTTGTGTTCAACTATGCCATCACACAGTCGGGCTTGTGCATCTGTTGACTCAAGAATTTATCACCTACATCCGGGCAGCCTCCAAATCATGTATGCCACTGGCCTTCGAGTATTCTTGCTCCAAGATGGCTTAGAAAGATTTTGGAACTGCAAAATGTTCTGTGTTCAGTCCGTGTTTCCTCTTCTGGAATGGCTTGGAGACAGCACAGAGATATCTCTGCATGATATTATGGTAGAGCCTCGCTGATGTTTGTGTTAGGAGTCAGCATTGGCATGAATGAAAAATTTCAAGTCATTTCAACAACTTAAATTACAGCTGATGTCAGTACCGAAGGCGCGAATCAGAAAATTACCGTTTTGGGCATTTTCTGATGTTCGCGACCGATTTGCCTATATCTCGGTGGGTTCTGCACGTATTGCCTTGGAAATTAGCTAGATAATTCGGGCTAATTCAGCTGCTATTAGTGATAGAGAGAAAGTTGCAAAAATATCCTATACTCAGTGAAATGGGTCTTGGGGTCATTTTGCGAGTCAATTCAGCCTACCAGCATCTAGGCATGTTGAAATGACCTAGATTTTTGGGAGGGAGGATTTCTATGCATTATAAAGGGGGTGATAGATTCAGAATCTTCAAGATATTAGTTTATTGTGCTTGTAATGACATCCAATACCCTGAAATCAGAAAATATAGTAGTATTTGAATATATCCCCAAGCTCTCGGCAAATGTGACTCTATCACAACATTTATAACACATAGAAATCCTCCCTCCCAAAAATCTAGGTCATTTCAACATGCCTAGATGCTGGTAGGCTGAATTGACTCGCAAAATGACCCCAAGACCCATTTCACTGAGTATAGGATATTTTTGCAACTTTCTCTCTATCACTAATAGCGGCTGAATTAGCCCGAATTATCTAGCTAATTTCCAAGACAATACGTGCAGAACCCACCGAGATATAGGCAAATCGGTCGCGAACATCAGAAAATGCCCAAAACGGTAATTTTCTGATTCGCGCCTTCGGTACTGACATCGGCTGTAACATGTTACAGAAAAATTGGATCCAGTAGACCAGAAACTCGAGTTGTGAGAAACCCTCTGCTTGCAACGGATGTATAAAGACAATGAGACTTCACTGAGTGTGACAAGCCCATGGTTTGGAAGTGAATTGACAATGTTGCCCTGTGTTGTCCACGACGGTGACGGTATATCATCACACCAGTGAGCAAATACCATAAAAAATCGCAAGCCCTAGGAGTATGTACTTACTGTACATAGTTTATGCAATTAGACTGAGAAATTAGTCCGGCAGGGACGAGAAATACCCACAAACCCGTTTCTCGGCTAATCGAGCAAACGGGCTTGCCAAGCCGACAAATGGGCTTGCAAGCCGATCTGCCGGGCTTGGGCTTTGATCTACACCCAAATCCCAAGCCCAAGCCCGAAAAAGCCCGTTTGCGCGGGTGCAAGCCCATTTTGCAAGCCCAAAAGTTAACTCTCTCTTCGCACGCCAGTCACTCCAGCCCAGATATTCGACGCTGGTTCTGCCCAGTCCACAGCACAGTACATCCCACCTATCACTACGCTCGATCCCGTGCAGCTCATGTCCCACAATGACTTGTCTGACCCCGTTACAAACCTGCCCCACATGACTGACGAAGAATTCATGACGATTTTGGGCACGGCTTGGGGTCAGGTGGTCCAGGCAGAGGACACGGAGATGGGAGGGGAAGATTGAGATCGCCCCGCGCGGCGATCTGGAGGGCGTATGTAACGGACTTATCTTTCTTTTCAACCCCCTATCCCATCTCGTCCGACCTTACTTATTAACTCTCTTTCTTTATGCCGACGCGGCACCACATTCCTTACTATACCCGCAGTTCACTCTGTATCTCACAGACGCCCACGCTCCTTGACTCTGTTTCATCTCAACATTTCAACCATCTGCACAATCATTCAAATAGATACAAACTTTGATTCGATATATAAGCCTGTAGCGTAGATCAGATTCTTCGGTTAATCTATAACTTATGCCAGTTACTCTCGGATTGACCACCTCAAACCTCGTGTGCCGGACTAGCATCTAGCTCTCTGTCACAACCACATTATTGACCAAGATACTTTTGCGGCGCCTTTCACTCTGCAGTAACTTTCTGTTGAAATAAAGATATATACCAGATACATAGGGAACGTCTACCGCATCCTACCACCACTTTCATATTTTTGGGAGATTTTTCCGAGCAGAAACGCGCGAGATCGAGCCCAGAAAGCTGGCACCATCCAAGGCGCGGCACGCTCGGCAGGGTGTTCAACTAAAGACAACCCACCTCCGAGATCCCCGACGTTGTTCTCGGGCCTTTCGGCCACCCTGCCAAAAGGCACCCGCCGCTGCCACCAGCTGTTCCCACGAAAGGCGCGTACCACACCCTGAATCGAAACCGCCCGGCAGCGCACTTTCCCTCTCACCTCAAAAAGGCCCACCTCCTCTGTTCAAATGCTCTGTCCCCTTCCATCGAATCCGGCTGCACCCCTCCTCCTGCCCGCGTGCGCCCGAGATCGCCCTTTGCCAATGCACGCGCTCTCGTCCGCTCCGGCCGCGCCGCGCTTACCCGACTGGAGCCGCGGCGATCAACGCCGCCACGTCGCTCTTTGACTCGCACCACCACGTCGCCACTTTACTTCACTGCCCGCCGGACTACGCCCTCTACTATCCCCGAGCCCTGTCCACCACTACTAAGTGCTAAGCCTTGACTGAGGATCTTTTCCCTCAAGCTTGGTCGGGACCCTAGGCACCCCCTAGTCACCCTGTATTCGCGCCTCTTACGCCTCACGCGCTGTACATCTTTACCTCTCCTCATCGACGCTGAGCGTTGAGCACCCGCCCGGCCTTCCCCTCTATCCCGCTCCCGTTGACCCTCCACATTGAGATTCTTCTCCATATTCGGGTGTGGCCGGTTCGCTGTCTACAATGACTGTTATCTGTACCATTGCCACTGGAATCCAAACGTCCTGGCCACAACATACCGGCGTCTATGGCTGGTCCCGAGTTCTCCCCCTTCTGCGATGGATCTGGGTTAATAGGAATCGCGCGATTTTGGTGCGTTTCTCTCCGCTCCCTTCTTTTCTCTCTGCTTCTTCCACATCCACGTCCACTGCTCCTTTCATTATCCTTTACCATCCTACCTCGCTCCTCTAAATTCGAGCCCTACATATACGAACACGTCGTTCTCTACCATGTACAGCACGAGAACACCACGCCCGAGACCTCGCACGACTGCGCACCGCACCGACCCTGTTGTCCGACTGCAACGCCCCATCCTTGAAGGCGTCCCGGTTCCATACGCTCCACACTGCGCAACGCACATTAAAATCCCGACCACTTCCACCACCCGCACTCACAACATGCCGCGCTAGCGGTCCTCGCCGCTCACGTGGCCTCCGTCCCTTCCCGCCCACCGCGACCGTGTCTTGCGCAACGTGACCCTGCCGCTCGAAGCTCACGCCCGCTGTGCACCGATCGTACGACCCGCAACACCAAGTGCATGTGTAGCAGCTGCGTTGGCGTTCCCTGGTGCCCACACCGACTCCTCCATCGGGTCCCCGGGCCCCGTGAGCATCCTCGCTCCAGTCCCGCCGTCGCTACTCCACGCCTGCGCTCGGACGCATCCCCTGCACCACACCTCCCCCCACCAGCGTTCCGCACCGCCTGCATCCCACTGCTTCCCTCACCCCAATCCGCACCCTACCTCAGCTTGATGTGTCGCTCCTCAACATCCCCCGCGGCGATGCGCAGGAGCTCGGCGACGGCCTCTGCAAAATTGCGGGACAAGCGTCAAATCCGACGCCTGTTACTACGTCGTACCATTTTTATCTTATACATCCTTAGCTTTCGTTGCTTTGTGTATATATATACTTATGAAATTGTTGCTGTAGGACCACAGAGAGCTTGAAATGATTGGCAAGCATGGCCATAGATCAGTTCGCATCCAAACTTCTTCGGACGCGTCCGTGTCAGTTTCTGTTCCAATCTTGCGATGTTTAATTGTCCTCCGTGTGCAGCGTAAGACACGAGGAAGGTCAAAATGTCCAGTGTTAATTCAAGACCTCCGTCTGCTGACCCGGACAGGAAAGGCCAAACTCACCTTTCTTCTGGGGATTTCCAACGCTGACTCATTTCAAGCAACACAACGTCGGAGACGACTTGGCCCCGAGAACCTGTTAACTCCTGGCCCTCGTTTCTCTTTCATTCGCCAGGGGATTCCTTGGGCTGACTCGATTCACATACGGTGGAACCCCCTGGAACAAACTATGTGCGCCAATCATATCCCTGCATACATTTTGACCAAAGAAACTTCCACCAACGCGAGTTCCGTCTACACAGATTTCTGTACGCCTCACCCAACCTCGGTGCCTCGAATCACCCGCGCGAAATCCTGTGATAGCGACCTGTCGGACAAGTGGACCCTTGAGTTTTCGGTGTCTTATTCCTTTGTTTATGGCTCTATCCATCCGCTGCGTCAGTATCCATCTCAATAATCACCTAGGTAGGTCAATTGTGTGACCTGTAGGCCATGACGGTTATTTTACACCCCGGCGACATCTAAATAGATCCTTTATACTACAAACTCTCGGGCGCCCAAGAAGTCACCTCCATCCTCGCGACTTCATTCAGAACTTTGTGAATTGTGTATGCCTGCTCAGGTCCGATTCCTACTCACGCTGCTGCAGAATTCTGTTGCCCCACTATCGAGGTACCGACCACGTGTTGAAGTCCATAGTGCGCAGCTACTCGTATATATCCACCGCCCGGGTAGTACCCCTGCCGTGAACGAACTGTGATATAGGCACACGGATAGGTGGAAATTATCTCACGCAGAACAGTTCGCCATGGCTGTCTCCAGCGCATTGGATATTCCTCGACATCCACAGCGGATCGGTATGTCGCCGTTTGCTGGCCTTCCACTTGCTAATCAAACTGACAGTAACTCATTCTCTTGTCCTCTACATAGACGTGGAATAAGAACGACAGGGGGTGTTCGGAAATCACACCGTTCGCAGTGCGAGATGATATCGCTGGCGGAGCTTCGACCCTTGTTTCATAGCGACGCCTATATCATGAAGGCTAAACTCTTCCCTCAGCTTAATATCCTTCGAACTGTTATCGTGGATGACTCTCTTCCATTCGGGCGCAATATTCAAGTTTTGGGAATAGACATGAGCAAAGCTCTCAATCCTCGGAATTTATACCCTCAAGAGAATAGTTGAGCAGTAAAGCTCGTGATTTCTTTCGGCGCAATGTACACCTGCTCAGTCCGGATTCCATCGCTGACTTGTACAACTCCAATTCGAGAGGATCTATTTTCGGTCAATATGGAGTGTCCTCCATTTCTACTGCTGTCATAGTCTTCATTTATTTGTCCCGCCTCCTTTCCTACTGTCTCTCCAATGCTGCGCCTCTGTGCGTAACTTATTCTTGGTGTTTCCTATAACTTGCATCGGCCTCGGAGTTTGAGCGAGTAACCATATGTACTTACGCGACGCTCGATCCTCAGGATGGTCTTGTTCGAAGTGCAATCCAGGAATCCGAGGGGGTGGAACTAGCCCAATATTCGAGTCATCGCCGTCCCTAGACTACTTCGTGCTCCAGGACAGCATCACGTCTATGGCAATTATGCGCAGCCAGACTCGGCACGAGAGCTCGCTTTTCGGGCATCAAGTGAGGACCCAAAATTAATAATTATAACGACATGGATTGGCGATGTACTGGGAAATAAGGGCCCGCAGTGATACCTTATGAACATGGGTGCCATATTGCCCTGCAGCGAGCAGACCATTTGCCACAGCACGATCGCGTGTAAAAGAACACGGAGTGCAAATCCAGGACAGGATGCGGGATATCTTGACCGTGTATCCGGGACACGAACTTGGGAAATTGAGGAATAAGGGTAGTGTCAGAGCTCCAAGATAAACGACCACAAAAGACCCGAACCTGAAGTCCCATTTCCACGATCACTGCAATTGTGAGGTCCAGGTAATTTGATAGGGTAAGACCCCGCTCGAGTTGTCAAGAAGCCAAGTAGTCACACAGAAAAGAGTGGGTGAGGTGTTGTTGGATTCGAGAAAACTGAAGAACTACCTACGCACATCTACATTCAATAGGATTCTAAGTAACTACGTGTCATTAGCGTGTCGTTGTATTCTAAGTAGGGTTGAACAAGGCCGCAGTTCAGCCGCAGCGCCGCAGTCCGGCCGCAGTGTTGATCTACACTGCGGCATTAACCGTTCTTTAAGCAAATGGCTCCTCGGCTGTGCTATTTCCCCATTAACCGTTCTTTAACGATCACCTCGGCGATTCTTTGTATCTCTTTGCGCACATCCCCATCTGGTGTATCCCCTTCCTTCCGCCTCACCTATGGTCCTCATTTATGGGCGTCAAAGTTGCTCTGCGCAATTCCATTTTACGGTTGAAAACCCCATGTGGCTAAACAGCTGACCGACGCGCAGCGTTTCTTGACAGAATGCTGTTAGCTAGGCTGTTCATCGCAGCAGCTGCCGCAGCCCACTGATTTTATTCAAGCCGGGAAGCCACGTAGTCCCCCTCTCGACATATAAACAGGCAGCACTTCTTTACGCTCGGACTAGCAATCTGTCGCCCCCCGTTCGCCTCTCAATTTACTGCCGCTGTCTTCAAATCAAGACACTTCTTCTGATCTGAACGCTTCTGTCTTCGTCTCGGGTTCTTCCTCTATTATCTGTGAAATCAAGACTGCTCCGCTAATGCTTAGGGATTTTCTTGCCTGCTCTGCGGCATTTCCTCGACTAGGGATCTCGCATGGAACCTTCTCGGCCCCGCTGACACTAACCGATATTTACGTGTGGGATTATAGCGTGGATCAATTTCATTTCGTTCTACGCTGCTGGCCGCAGTTATTCCTCTTTCTGGTTGTTTCACAATCCTTCGGACTCCCAGAAACTCATGGGGTGATATTCTGGGTGTCCAGCTGCCGTTACTACTTTCACGTTCAATCTCTTTTGTCTTTTGTCCACGGCTGGTTGATCGACTGGACTGCTCCGTTGCTCTGCTTTGCGGCACGAAACTCGCGGGAATTTTATCCATGGTATTTACAACTCGTGCTTGATTCTTGAAGGCAAGACATCGCAATGCACTGTTATTCAAGTACTCACATCTAGAATCTTCAGCGCAGGTTTATCGTTTATGACGATTGTTTGATCTTCTATTCGTATGTTGAAATTATTATTACATTATCCGTGGCTTCATTTGTTATATACCGGAGCGAAGCGGAGGTCGTCTTGTCTGATTAACCGTTCTTTAACGAAATGCTTCGCGATTCTTTGTATCTCTTTGGTTTCATCCCCATATGGCTTTTCCTAGCTCTCATTCATCGACTTCAGATGACCTCGTGCAGTCTGAGCGGGTTTCAACCATAATAGTCCACATTGGCAGATCTTGGAATGCATCCTAAACTGTCTTGGAAATTTTCCCTCAAGAACCCCATCCAGATAAACAGCTGACCTACCCACAGTTGATTCTCAACAGAACGCAGTTGACCGCAGTTGCTGCTGCCAACGGCGCAGCCACTTTTATTTCGATCAAGCCGAATTGCCACGCAATCGCACGGAAGATTCTCCAGATACATAAAGCCCGTAATGTCTGTCGTTCAGACCAGAAGGAATCTTTTGCCCGTTTCCCTCGTTCTCAAATTACTGGACTTGCGCAACATCCCCCGATGCCCCCACTATTAGAGACCCCTTAGTTGGCCACCCTACTTAGTTGGCCACTTGACTCCTATAAGACCAGGGCTCCATAATTATGACTGGGCATAATGTATAAACAGAATACGACCTCCAACGAATGTTCAGACGAAATTTCAGCCGAAAGTGATGGGTTGATCGGGAGCTATGGCATCGCGGATCGGGATCCGAAGCGTGGGGACATCAATTTCTTATCAATCGGACCACTCGCCTTATTTGCCATCGCCATTTCTCCACCATTTCTTCCTCGATCCACGACTTTAGGGGCTCGTTTGGATCTCCCGATGTTGGCCTTCCATTTGAAGAGATACTAGACGGCAACTGACTGAACTATCACTCTTAACACACCCGGGAAAAGCACGACTTCATTTGTAGGCCAGTCGTGCTGGCACCGTCGCGGTCCACGACACCGCTATGCCATCGGTCTGGAACCTTACACAGGACTTCTCAATGTACAATCCTTCATTCTGAGACCCTTTCGAGATTTTATCCAATGACCTCTGATTGCTCTGGAGGCCATTGTCCAAAATCACCCGATTTCAGTCATGCTGATAGTCGGATTTTTTGGAGGAGATGTCAGCAACTTGGAATGGAGTTGGGCATCCAGGTACGTCTCCAAATACTTCCCATTAAGTAGCCTGAATCCTCATTTGGCCCATCGCGGCCTTTTTCTGAGTAGCAGAACACTCATTCATCCCGCGACCCCAATTTCGAGGTTTCCCGTCGATTGCAAGTGTATTCTGCCCATTTCTATACCTCATATCTACACCATAACTGTTTTAAATAGTGAATATAACCTGTATATATGATTCTGGGTGCAGGCCACCGCCATTTGACAGCTCAATACATTAGTTGGCGGGGTGGCCAACTAACCTGTTGTTTGGCTATGTTGGACTGCCGGTCAAAATAAATTCCTTACGCACTCAAATCTTCGAGTATTTCGGTGCTGGCAGACTCGAACTCTTCGTAGGATACATGCCCTCATTCTGACATAGTTTGGCTCGCACTGGCACCCGTATAACACCAGGGCTGCGGCATAAATGCTTAAGTGGCCAACTAACTGGTCTCAAATAGTACCTCACTTCTGTCTGCTTCTGGGACCTTGGTCTACTCTGGATTGGCTCTGGGTCACTTCTACTCTACTGAATAGCAGATATTTCTAGGCTAGCTCCACCGCGACGATGTCTCCGCTTGCTCTCTTCTATCGCGGTCATTTTGTGCCTCACTCAATTGCCACTGCTGTTCTGCTGTCACCTTCCATCCACATCCAATGGCTCCCTAATTGGTGGTTCAATTTTTTGCTCCATGGCGTTGATCGACTGGAAATTTTAATGCCCACGCTCGGCTCCTTCATGTATCGATTGGAAATCCATTGGTTGGACTTACTGAAGTATTTCGTGAAAGTCTCGCAGTCAGAGTTGGAGTTGGTTTCATTTGTTCCGGTCAAGTTCCGGTGTCATTTTTGCTATAGTTGTATTGTTCACTCGCACTAATTTAAATGACATTCATGACTCCATTTGTCTTCGAGGATGCCGGAGCGAAGCGGCGGTCCGTCTTGTTCCATCAAACCGTAGCACAATAATCACCGTTGGATGTACCGGATGCCGACGGCGCACGTATCCCTTACAGCAATATGGTTCCGGGAGCAGACAAACTTGTCCTCCAGAGTCAATTATGGGTAGTGTCAAGCAAGCGGGAATCCACTGTCCTGCCCGGGATTCAGAGTCCTGAAACGACTCAGAAGAGAGGCGCCTGGGAGACCCTGGTTTTCTGCGATACGGACAAGGCAGCAGACGAGCAGACGTGCGCCGGCTGACGGAAAGCCACCTATTAACATGAATAACGTACATCCAAGAGGGTGGGATGGCGTATGAGATCCATATTTTTTAAATGATAGAGCGTTTGGGCGTCACAGGACAACGTGAGATATCAGATCAAGGACGAGGAAAGTCGGACAAGTAGAAGCACCGGAAGTATTCGAAAAATTGTAGAGGGCGGTGCGCAACAACATCAAATTTATTCAGGAAGAAATCCGTCCACCATTCCAGTACAGAACAGAAGAGCCCAGACATGTTTCGGCGGTAAACAAGAAAAATCTCCCAGAGCGCGTTAGGACGCATCGATAGGCCACAGAGTGCGGTAAGGAACTGTCAGGGAATTATATGCCCACTAACTTTAGGTAGTGGATCTTATAGCGCCCTATTCGAAAAGTCGGTCATTGCAAGGGCTTGAATTTGCCGAAAATGACCTCAGATTGGCCAGGGTTTGCTGCTCGGCATGACCGGTTTTAATCGGCCTCCCGACCGATTTGCCATCACCCTTGGAATGGCGGGATTGCCCGGCGAGCGGGTCTTATTTTCGAAAACCGGCCCCGGTTCCGTTTTTCACAGATCGGATACCCCTTGCGATTCTCGATCGTTTCTGCTCTGAGAATCGGACGAGAATCAAATTAGAATCGGCTTGGGAATCGGGCCTGCGAGACCGCTTTGACTTCCCCCATATTGTTGGTGCACTCGACTCGGAGTGACGAGTCTCGCGCACTCAATTCGGAATTCAAATCAATTTTGATCTGCGGCCAGCCCGGCCATTTGGCGGACGATGAACAGGCGAGAGAGATCGAGTGGTCACGAAGGTGGGTTAGAATATCGCTACGCTATGCCTAGCCATGGATTACAGAACTGGGAGAATTCCATGTCGGTCAAGGAATCGCGTGCTTTGTTTGCCATTGCCTTGTCATCATCTATTTGCCAGCTGGCTTCCGTCTTCCTTCACCTTCGGGTGCCTGGCGAATTGAGACTTTTGTTCGAGTCCTCGGGCAGTGCCAACCCTTTTCTCACCCTATTCGATCCCGGGGCTCTATCTTCTGTCCCTTGACGACCTCTGCGTCTCAACGTCTGGTGCATGAGTCATACCATGACCACTCAAAACACTCAACGCCTTGCACGGATAGGCTCGCCGGGCAATGGGATCTCCATCGCAGCAGTCTTTGGCGTCGAATGGATCTTTGACTTGGCTTACTCCGCCCACAATGCCGCGGTTGAGGCTTGGAAATCGTATTTACGCCTCTGGTCTGCAGAATTCAAAAGATGCACCATATGTGACGACGAATTCTGGCTGGGCGATCTTGTATCATGTTCCAATGGCACGTATATATATATCAATTATCATTTATAAATACTGACTATCAAGCATTTGAGTAGACAAAAATCGACATTGGTACTGCCTGAAATGCTTCGAAAGCACAACAACGGCCATGATCACTGGAGACATTGCATTCTCTTACGATCCACGAACCACGTTTCCTCTTTGCTGCTACTGTCTCCCATTCTCCTCCTCGATCCTCGACACCCAATCCCTCTCTCCGCAAATGCGGTGTTCCTGGGATAAGGCAATCATAGCCAGACAGCTTCAGGGGCTTGGCCTCCCTCTCATCACATGCGCACATTGCAGCTATGTCGTTGTGGACGAGCGTGAGGACTCAGAGCACCGACCTTCGCCACAGACAATCCCCAACACTGGCAGCCTGAGGCGCAGGCTGGCACAAACTATCAGCTCATTCATCGGTTCTTCTCCTCCGATGAAAAAGCCTGAGCGCTTCCACTGCCCGGAATGCGACTTCTTGACATGTCTGCCGCCACAAGGCTGTGGGGCCCATTTTCGACCCGGGCTCGCAGATGACCACATGTGCAGAACAGACGACCTGAGGCTAGAGATCGAACGTGCTGTGGTATGTCTGATATCCCCCTCTCTACTTCTCACTTACACGTCCATACCCTTCGCTCGCGGACTAATTTTCTTTTGAACCTCAGGACAAATCCCTCATATACACCTGTCCCTTCTGCTCCGCCGCCCTCGTCAAGGACGGCGGATGCAACCACTGCACCTGTCTCTGCCGCGCAGAATACTGTCACATCTGCCATGCCAGCTCGGCCGCGATCAGTCTTCGGTCTGGAAGACCCACTTTTGCGATCACTTTATCGAGGGGGGACAGGGACGGTGTACACAGATAGGGTGCCGTAGATGCCCGCTGTATTCGGATAGAGATGATGAGGGTATTCGGAGGAGGGTGGAGGGAGAGGTGACGAGGCGGTGGAGGAGGCAACGCGTTTGGAATGGGATAAAAGGTTTTGTTGGATGGGGTTGAGTTGTGTTTTTCTTTTTTTTTTGGGTTGTTTTGTGTACGGATGTGCTCTGAAGACAGGAATTCATCATCGCCCTTTCGCAGTTGGGCTTGCCGTGAACGACACTCTGCCGTTCGCCTTTGAATCTTCGATGGCTATGGTGCGATTCACACGTCTCTTTTCGTCGGAAAAATGGACCTGTATCATCCCGCACTTCGTAGAAACTTCGTGTGGTGTACTCCTCCGTACCGGGTGAAGACGAGATAAAATGTGGTGCCTTGGGTTTGGTAGTAGATGGAAACAAAAGGAAAACAGAAAACAGAGACGGCTGAATGTGCTTGAGCGGAGAAGGGTACTTGCAATTCGAGGAGCGCGCAGTTGTAACCGTCACCAACGCAAAGAGCAAAAAAAAAGGCCGTGCTCGCTCTCACGCCCCGATTCGAACAAGCCGAACTAGCAGCATCCCCAATGTGTTATCTGGTGTGAATGCAGACCGCCCCCCCACGAAGTTACTCTGTTCTAAACAGATGCTACACTAACCCTTCACTCGTTGCTCGTGTGTTGTACTACGAAGTCGGTGCCGGAAAATCACCCTAAGTGATAAGAACGGATTGAAGTGCAAGTAGTTGGATGCGGATGCGATGTGATGCTGTAATGGATGTGGATGCGGCTGAACAGCGAAAGCAAAATGAGTAATGCGAGGCGGGCGAAACAGCCCCGTCAAAAGTATACTGCCCAGGGCAAAAAGGAGAAGTAGATGACGCGCAAAGCTCGATGACCCGGCCCGGAGTCAAACAAGGAATTTTCACCGGCGAGGCCACATTCAAAGTGGATGTGGGCCATCCGCCACCGAGTCAGTGGCCAGCTTCTGCGGTTTGATCAGCTTCCATGAGCTCAAAGGAGAGGCTCCATTTTCTTTTCTATTGAGTTGCCGCTCCATTCTGTGGTAACCACTACAAAATAGGTGGCGATGCCCAAGACACAGCCACAGGTTTTGTACCACAGACTAGTGGCAACTTAATAGGATAGATTCGGCAGTCCCCTCTTGCTCATCGGTCGGGGCCTGCCTGTAGCATATTTGTGTCGCCCCAAAAGCTATATTTGCTTTTCTTGTGGGGCAGATATCTCTCCCACAGGGAATCAGTTATTTGAATGCCGCGGAACAGGACGATACCAAGGTGATCGATTCTCTGACCCTAGAACAATATCACGAAATATGCGTTTGGAATCTATCCCAGATTCGAACCGTCGCCATTTCCACCGATGCGACCGTGAATCCGGGCGCATTATTTGTCTGTTCCTCGGACGATCAACTCCATGAATGGGTGCAGATTGTGTCCTTCCCGAATGCAGGGTTTACCGTCGATCCGTGGGACGGAGGAAAAGGAGACGCCATGGACAACGGCTGGACTCGGTATATCTTTTATCTGGAACGGGATTTTTCACAATTGAATTACTCTCCAAGTTTCAACTCTGGTGATGTATTGAACAGCACTCTTTCAGTATGCTGCTGGCACCACCCCTGGACTTGGGCCTGGAGTTGGCTCTCTCAAGCGAATTACATTTTCAGCCACCGCCAGATCACTGCCAACTTCGGGAATTATTGTAAGTTTTCGACCCATTGTTGGTCCCACCTTCGCAATAACAAGTTAAAATAGTTGTTGGGGAATCACTCAATTTTGCAATTCGACTTTTGGCAAATACACAAGCCCCCCCCCCTCTGGTTATCTATTTATTTGTCCAGTAAATGATCTTCGAAATGGACCCGCATCCTTCAGATGGCCTGATTGTCCAGCATACTGGTCCCTTGATCCAGGGGGTGTCCAATGTCTCAGCACAGATGAAGCCACACGTGCCGGATATCCTACTATACAGTTGACTACCACAGGGGGCATGCCCCACCGCTTAAATTCCATAAGCCACAGACGCTTATGAACGGCGGTTTGCTCGCGGTTTGCTCGCTTATTGATGGCTCGGAGAAATTGTCGCGTGTTTCCCTCGTGTGCATGTGTAATGCACATTGATGTGTCGTGGGTTCAAACCTGCATAGCAGCATTCTTTTTGACATACCACATTTTATTTAGTGGCAGACTCAGAAATAGACAAGGAATGTTGATCACACATACAACAGATTACTGAACTCTCTGTAAATATATTCTCTACAGCAGTTCTATATTTTTTCCAGCCTTCATGACCTTGTGCTTTTCTAACTCATAGTGAATAATTTTCGAGAGGGAAATTCAGTGGATCTGACATATGCCATCAGGGTGAATCATACTTGTGCTATTCTATGAATTTTTTTTGAAGCAAAATTCAAGATAATGTATCAGCTTGATCTGGTCCCATTTTCTGGAACATGCCAAGTTGTAATATATTGTGCTCTACTCATCATCCCAGCACTCTCAATGAGGCACCCATTTTGAGGTTATGGATCTCAGGCACCCAAATGGTAGCATATAAACACTGACTGGCCTATGTTCCATCTGGCACTATACCATTAGTTCCTCCTCAAAGACTGCAAACATTTGGTAGAGGAATTTTGCCTGTATCCCTCTGACGTCTTATACTTTTCAAGATACTGGCTGTGTTCCAAGGAGCCAAAGAAGATATTATAAGCTCCATGGATTGCATTGAATAAGGGAATATTTGCTGTGTACCTAACACACCTGAAAGAAATTCAACAATGCAGACAGATATATGTCTACATAAAGTTTGGTAATTTTTAGAGGTGTAGCCAACATTCCTTGTGTACTTCTGAGTCTGCCAGCAAATAAAAGGTGATATTTAAAAAGAATGCTGCTATGCAGGTTTGAACCCACGACACATCAATGTGCATTACACATGCACACGAGGGAAACACGCGACAATTTCTCCGAGCCATCAATAAGCGAGCAAACCGCGAGCAAACCGCCGTTCATAAGCGTCTGCGGCTTATGGAATTTAAGCGGTGGGGCATGCCCCCTGTGTACAGAAGTCCGCGGATGGTCTTGGAATGCGAGTGTCTACGCCGGTCTCCGTCAATTTCACCAAGCCAAAGCTTTTGATCCAGATAGCCAGGACGTCACACACCACTTAGGGTACCCACTTTTCCAACTGTCCACTCAAGCAAATCCTCTGGTTGGCCACAGTAAATTCAAACTTTGTCTACATCTGCCAGTTGTTCCTCATAATAATAAATAGTGGAACCCAATGATCGAGGCTCGGAAGAACACAATCAACGGGGGCAGTGTGGCATAGCGGCAATGCCACTTCAAAGTTTGTTGGTTGCATAATCTGACTTAGGCAGATAGCACCATGTTCGAACCCTGCCCTCGCCTTTGTCTTTGTGACTTAGGTCGCCATACGGGGTCAGTGGGTAGTACGGACCGGTGACGCCGGTGAAACGGTGCGCTTACAATACGTCTTGAATATGCTAGTTATAGCGTGTTGTGGAAACAACACTAAAACCACACAAACAATATCTTATCACTCCCAAAAGACTAGCGCAATCCTTAGTGAGTTCGGGTCCGGACCGTAGTATGCGGCCAGCAGGTTTGGATTGTATAGTTAACAACGAAACAAGTACTATGAGGCACTAACAAAGTCCCCGCGGCACTTCACTTGGCAAGTTACAGCAGTTATCTTTCCGCCGCGGCGTTGGATGAACGTTTGTATGAGACGGATACAAGAAGGTAGTGACTATAAAGATAGTTCTATCACTTCAGGGCAGAGTTTGTACTTGGTGTTCACAAAATATCCCCAGCAATGGCCAATTCCAATTGCTATAATGAGGCAAGCTGTTTCTTCCTTGACAGTTCTCTTTACTGCAGGACTCTCCCGTACAGCAGACCTAAACTTGTCCTCGTTTAGGGACGTTTCCTTCACTTTATAGTAACGGCTTAAGCGTTGACTGCAAAGTCCAACCAATCGATCCAACAGCTAATGACAGGACTCTCCCTGACGAGTGTGAAGGCAAAGCAGCTGACAAGTCACAACCAATTCTCAGGTGGTTAACCGTTTGAAGCTTAACTGATGAGTCCCTTGCTTGACAATTCGAGCCAACAACCAACTTCAATTTATAGACAAGTTACAAACAGAGATAGTAAACGAATCTCCGCGAAATATGCCTGAGGACACCCACGCCGATAGACGGTGCGATGAACTGGCTGTATGCGGGTTCTACAGGCTGCTTTTATAGTAATAGTACAAACGAAAGGAGATAAACTAGATATGGTAACTGAGATGTGGTGCTTGGTCATGTAGGTTCGTTCCCTCGTGGTTCTTCGTCGATCCCGCATGCTCTTGGTGCCGGGAGATCGTCGGTTTTGACCCCCGCGGTCTATATTTGGTATATTGGCAATACCGCGGTGCCTTCCGCACCCGCAGTACGATGCCGCGCCGGCCTGGGGTTGAACCCAGCCTTTTCAATACATTCCTCCTCGTGCTTGTCTTTGGTGGATCCGGCTGCGGGCAGTGCTTGGCCCGCGAAGTACCGGAGTGCCTGAATCCGATCGTTAGAATCCGAATTAGGACTTGTGTGTATTTGATTTGACAGGTCGCATCGCGCCGCGGCGCCACGTGATCGTCCGATCGCTTTGGCAGTTCCCTGTCTTAGGGTAACAATGGGTCTATGCTCGACTGCGGCCCGTTAGTAGGCTCCGCGGCAGGTTATACACAGTTATGGGACGCCGCGGCATGGCTGCGGCCGCTTTCCTCCATAATGTAACCGTTAACACAACTATGTCTTTGGCAGAGAGGCGCCGCGGTGGCACCCGGCAGCTCTCCTTCGCAGTTTAATGTACCGCGCAACATGTCAAGTTCGCCACTTCATCTATGTAGTCTCTGGGTCGCTTTTATAGGAATAAATCCCTGAATAGGTTATAGGCTGTTATGGGTATATCTCCTTGGTAGTGTATTCAGAGTACAACACGCCGCGGCGTCACCGCGGTCGTGCTCTGAATACTACAGTCAGTAGTCGGAGCTCGCTCTGACTCTCCTTTATATCACCTAACAGAGTTCAGGTATACAGATATGTTTGTATATCACTGAAACTACCTGCGCCTTTTATGATGTGTTTATAAGCGCAAAAATAGCTAGAGGACGTGCATTTGGTGTTGCGCCGTCTCATCTCCCCTTTACTAAATCTCGACCGTCCCCGGTCGTCAGTCCGCGCCATTCGCTTTCTGATGTTTAGCAGACCGCGGGATGATATTCCTCACGAACGTTATGATTTTAATTTTGCCTGCTTGAATAACCTTTTCAAGTTCAAATTTTTCCAGCCCTTCTTTGGACTTTGATCACAGATTCCAGCGCGGTGCACTTTCCAAGTTGCCGCGGAACCAAAATGCTTTGACACAAAGTGTCTGCGGTATGCTGTGTTGATCCCCGATCATTACGGCATGCTTCTGCAGATCTTCATTTTGCCATCAAAGTGCTAATAGGGGCTTGGTGAGACTTTACTTCGTCTCCAGACTCTCCTATTTTCTGTCTTTGCTTTAGAACTCTTGGAACACCTCACCGCGGCACCTTAAAGACCACCGCGGTCCTCATTTACAAGTGCTGCGGACAGCTTCTTTGCATTGAGTTGTCCCTGCGCTTAGCGGTTTCGGTGACATCAACGAACTTTAATTCTTCCAAAATTATCGGTTCGTGCCAAATAAAGGTGAGCTTCTGGCTTCTCGCATCACGCTGAGCGCGACCAATCAGAATCATTGCCACCCACTTTGCGCAGCATTCTACAACATTCCATTGCTTTCTCTTTCGATCTACCATCTTGCTGACCGCCGCGCGGTCCTCCTTTCTCATCCTCAGCGTCTTCACTCTGGCCATGGGTCCAAAACAGCAAGCCCCCAAGGCATCCGGCTCCCGTCGCAAGGCGGTCCCCAAGAACCCTCGTGGCAAAGCCGTTGCCGCGCCTGTGGATGATTTCCAGGGTGAGACCCTCAACGCCTCCGACCCTCGTGCGGCGGCTTGGACGTTCTTTGATAACGACGCCTGCCGTCGGATGGTCACTCTATTCTCCGAGGACGTCCTTGAAGCCACTCCTGGCAAGACTATCGCCACTATTATGCGCGACGCGCTCCCGTCTTTTGTGAGTGCTCTTGTTTGTCCACCTTTAGTTCGTGCTAACTTTTCTTTGCTTTTTAGCAAGCGTTCCGCCACAAGAATCCGTCGTTGCATTTCGACCACGTCTCGTTTTTATACACCACATCGCGCACTGCTCAATTTGCGATCGATGCTTTCCCGAAACATGTCAAAGCCGACGAGTTCGCTGACCTAGTCAACGTTTACACCAATAAGTTAAAGGAAGTCCGCGTGAGTCCAATCCTTGATTTATCTCGCCTTTCCTTCTTTAACTTTTCTGGCAGCGAAACAACAGCCTGGCACTGACGTCTGTCGACTTCGTCCTCCCGCGCGTTCTCGCTCCCGTTCCGAGTAGCGGTTTCACGGTGTCCGATGACGAAATCGACGACGCGCCCTCGTTCCCGACGTCGAGAATGAGTCGATCGCTGGTGATCAGGATGAGTACGAGGAAGAGGTCGCGCCTCCTCCTCCGAAGATGCGCCGCGAGGTGGCAGCTCTTCAGCCATCGCCTCCACCCATTACTGCGAGCTCCAGCAAGACGCGTTCTTCGTCATCTCCTAGCAAGGTACAGCCGGTGGCGTCGTCCTCCAAGGGTCTCGTCCCTTTTGTGGCTGTCCCGTCCGCCGACTTTAAAGTGAGCTACTCTTTTTGCTAGATGTTCTCTGCTCATCATTTTCCCGTTTTTGGCTTCGTAGCGAAAACGCGACCCACCACCTTCTAGCTATCGACCTCAGCCGCTGCCTCCGCCTGTCCCGGCTTTAGTGGCAGCAGTTGTGCCCGAAACGCCCCATACTTTGCGAGTCGACATGTTGCACGAGATGATTTCGAATCCTCCCGGCGGTAAGTCCTACTCCTTTTCTTGTCGGCTACCTCGTAGCTCATTCAATTTGCTTTTTGAATAGATTGGATTCAAGGGAACGCTCAGCCTCTTCCCGCCACGCAGCTGGTACCAACCAGTTTTGTACAGGATGGCCTGGTGCCTGCGCTTTATGCGCAGGCGCCCTTCAAGTGCCATACTTGTATTAACTTGAAGAAGCGCTGCCACTTCCGCGGAATGAACACCTCCTGCGAGGAGTGCCACATCGGCAAGCACAGCTGTTCCATCGTCGCCAATCCCACTCGTTTCCTCCAGAACATCGAAGAACTCCGCCCGATGATGAACCTGGGCCCCGAGGGTGCGTCTTAGCCACTTCTTGTCTTTATCTTTTTGCTAACAGCTACTTTTATTAGCTTTGTCCCGTGCTCTTGTGCGCGTCATCGAGCTTCGTCGGGACTACGACTTCGTTTACGCCCAGCTTGCTCGCCTGACTCACCGCTTCGAGTTGGCGCTGGATGAGGTAGCTCTGCGCTTCTCAAATATCAACGACATCCTTCCGCAGGATTATGTTCGTTTCTTTTTCGAGAACCCAGCCGACGTCCAGCTCCTGGAAGGTTTATCCGAACGTATTCGTGGCTCGCGCCCTCACCCAGTGCTTGAACTACAGCACCTCGAGCATAACCCGACGTCTGACATCCGTGCTCGACGAACTCCCGGCGACACTTCTAGTGTGAACGAGTTCTATGTTCCCACCGATCCTCCGCTCATGACCGACGTCCCGTCCTCTACGGACCTTTCGACAATCGCTAGCCACAGCTCGACGATTTTCGCGGGACATCCCTACGCCGAGCCTGCCGCGATCGAAGATGGACTTGGCGTGCTGCAACCCCCTCCCGCAGGTGTGCCTGCTGCCTTGTCGCAGCCGCACGTATCGCCGGAGAACTATGTGGTGAACACCCCGTCGTTGGTTCCTTCGAACGCGCCACCTGCGCCTCAAAATCCCGCCGCGGCCATTTCAACTCCAGCCGCGGGCACGGGGTTTCACTCATTGTCGACGCGCCCGTTCGGTGGGCCTGGCTCGTTGCTGCAGCCCGGAACGGCACCCGCACCGTGGACTCAACCACCAGCGTCTCCGGGTCAGGGAGCCGCGGGGCCGTCTGGGGCGGTGTAATTCTTTTTCTCTTGATTAATCGTACACTCGAGCCTTCAATGGACTCTCAAATAGCTACGTTAACCGCGCGTTTTTCTTGATCAACAGAATACTTTGTCTTAGCTACCAAAAGCTTGGTTTCTCATAATTTTAGCTAGACTTGTAGTTCTGTAATGACATTTCTTGACAAATCGAATCTCGTACTTGATTTCTTGTCTGAAAAACCTAAGTCTTTCAGCTGAGATAATCGCATGACACCATGACCATCAATTATCTCCAAAGATAGATTGATTTATAAGTCAAATTTCGATTTTTCGTAAAACTGTATTAAGTTCGTAAAATCCTCCATCCCTTAGACGCCGCGTAGCCATCCTCTTTCGAGAACTACTAATACTAGTCCTTGGTATGGCTTTTACAACCTTTAGATTTTACTTGTGCGTTCGTGAAATTTGAAAAACTTCAAGTCTCACGCGTCTTTACTGTAACCGCGGCCAATCCATGTGCACCGCGGTCACTGTTGACCCACCGCGGTCCCACCGCGGCGTATACTTTTCCCTATCCACTGTTCATATGTGACTTCAAACCACCGCGGTCTCCTTGTTTCAAGGAGGCATCATGCTTCGCGGTCAAAGCGTTGTAGATCTTTCACCCAAATGTGGTTAAGTCCATCAACAGCTGACTTCGCGTAACTTCGGTGTAGTCCGATCATCAATATCAACCCTCTTCAGGTTACTGCGTTGAGTGATAAATCCGAAAATTTCACACATGTCCACGATGGACTTCAATCTAGGCTTGACGTCTCACGACCATCCACATGTCTACGAAATCCTTTCCTGGCCTCTGTGCCCTCTCCCCCCCACTAAAAATAAATAACCGTCCCCGGTTACGATTCTTGGCGTGTCAGAAGATTTTCAGTGCCATGCGTATCTCTTTCGCTTGCATGTGTTCACAAATTCCTGGACTTTGGACGCATTACTGCATTCTACCATCCCAGAAATCTATAAAAGCCCATAGTTTCTTGGTTTTAACTTTGTCTCTCAATTCTACGACCCATAGCTTCATGGCGCTGAAACGGTGCACTGGGGTGCAGCCGTGAAATCAATAGATCCAAATAAGTGAGCGGGAGCGAACGAATCACTATAACCCAACAAATCCAAAATCTTATATCAATCACAAACTCCAAATCTCAATACTCGTGTGTGTGTGTTCGGGGAAGTAGGATTAAGAAACCCTTCAAGATGTGTTCACTTTTCAATAGTGTGGATGAACGCTAATTCTTATAGCAGAGTCACCGGGGGACGACAATTCTGATTTCGACAAGGCTAGTGCGTGGCCCGGAGTAATTGACTTCGAGAAACCAGCAGTGTTCAGCGTCAGCGGCCGACCTCAACCAACGCGGGGTACGTCGACGGGTGAACCGATTCAGCGGGGCGTCTTCCACTCTAGAACCTATGCTCTCAATGGAGGGTAGGGTTGAACGGCCGGCGGTCAGCGGGCAATGCGTCTCGCGATGACGGTGCACTTATAACTGACGGCTGCAAGTTCACGTAGGCTTCTCCAACTATATCGAATCTTTCTGATATCTGACTGATTTCTGTCTGTTCAATTCTCTGAGTCCACTATATTGCCCTTTTCCCGGGGGATAGTCTACTACTGTTACAAGTATTTTACTAGGCTTTTTATACAAACTGGGGAGCATGAAAGGAGATAAAAGGAAACTTTCGGAACAGAGACCAACGTGGTCCCCGGGAGGTTATGAACCAATAGAAAATGAGGTATTCACTTCCGTGGGTATAAAGTCCTTCTCCCGGAGATACACCACATGGTTCTCCCGGCCACACCTTCATGGTGTGCTATGGCGTGCTCATTGTCTAGGCAACTGTAACACTTTTGTATCATCTCGTGATTAACCAGAAACTCTCCCGCTGACTCTGTCTGGTTCAGCGGGTGACTGTTAAGTCCTTTTTAAAGAGTTCCTTCATCTCATTCCAAGTCGCCCGGAGTGGTACCGCGGTCAGCGGGCCACTCCAAAAGGTAGTGTTTATATCAAGTAGTCGCCGGGGAAAGAATCCCCGAAGCAATCATAATATCAATCAATGTGTCAGACGTCGCCCGGCGACCCTCATGGGTCAATATACCCTTTAAGAGGATCGCCCGCCGACTCTGACATGTTCTGTCATATCACATCTTTAGTTAGTAGTCGTCTCCCGCGGTTGAACTAATGCACTCGTTAGGATGCAAAAGTCGCCCGCTGACTCGTACTTATCGGTATCAGTTGTGTTCCATAGTTCTGTATGGCTCTCCGCGTCAGCGGCCAACTCTAAGACTTCAATAATTCCTCTTGTTCGCTTCTAGTACTCAAAGAAATAGTGTTTAGCTACTTCCCGGAGCTCAACGGTTGTGGTTTAATTAGCAGAACTTTGACTTGGTTAGAGTCATTGTTAAGCCGTTATTCCGAGTGGCCCGCTGACTTTCGACTGTCAACAGCGTAGCCTACCACTCCGAGGTGAGTGTACGCTCTGTTCCCAAGCCTCACATAGTCCCGTAAGATAGTTCAAAAATGAATAAAAACTGTGGTTTTTACACGTGCCCGGGAGCACGCCCTATCAGCGCCTTCGCCACCTGAGCATGCCACTTCCGCGGTCGACCAGGCGTACGATGCTTTTGACGAGTCCTCCATCACCCTCCAGGAGATGGTCGAGAAAAAACTCAGTGCTGGCTCTATCAATCGCCAAACCCATACCTCGCTCGATCGTAGTGTGAGTCCACCGCGGTACCACCGCGGCGCTTGTCTAATTATTTCTCTAGATGGGAATCGTCCCTTACACGAGCAGCTTGGTGGACCCAACTCGCCATGCTTCGAAAGAACAGCTCTATTGGCTCCGCGACTTCTGCAAGGAGGGGATCAAGGCCAAAACCTTCTCCGCTCCCGCTCACTCTATGTCCCAGCTCTACAAAATGCTAGAGACTTACGAGGCGCATCGTGAGTCGCTGAAGAGTAAGAAACCTCAGCCCGCTGTCGGCACTAAGGTCGGCAAGAAGGTGCGTTTCCTTTATCCCATCTTTTGCGTTCACATCTCTTAAATCGCAATTTCATAGATTATTAAATCCTCTGCGACTGTCGAGACGGAACCTGAGTCCGGCGATGACAAGAGTGTGTCGGAAGAAGTCTCCGCAACTGCTCCTGCTAACGAGGTACTCTTTTCCTTATAGGACTTCACTGGATCATGCAAAAACTTATTGATCTTAAGATGGACGTGGACCAGGAGGCGTCTTCCACCATTTCGCTTCTGCCCGCGGCCGTTATTACGGGCCCCGCGGAGTCGCGCGCTGGTTCTGGCGCCGTTCCTGCTGGTCTCCACTTTTCCAAGAGCAACACGACCGAGAAGCTGGACAAGGTGTTCAACCTTTCCCATTGATTATCTGCTCGTCGCTGATTTCCGTTTCCACAGATTATTTGTTGCACTTATTGCGCTGGAATCAATCATCTTGACTCCAATTGTATCTTAAAGAACAAGGCGCGCAAAATTCACGACCAGGAGGCTAAGTCCAAAGCTTCCAAGTCCGGTTCTTCCAAGGAAGTCGACGTTATCGTTATTGACGAACCCGTCGAGCTCCCTTTCGCTGAAGTTGTGCGCAAGGTTTTTGCAGACTTTTCTATTCGTCATAATTATACTGACGACGTCGGTATTACTCTCAAGAAAACCGCCGCGGAGGAGAAAGCTGAAGCCCACAAGCGCAAGAAAAAGGTGTGTGCGTTGGGGTTACGATTTCATTAGAGCTCACATCTCATGTTTCATAGATGGAGCCCAAATTCATCATTACCGTGCGCAAATCCTATTTTTCTGCACGACCTGCTTTTAAAACCTGCTTAATCCTAGGACGCTGACCCTTCACCCTCCGTTGTCATTGAAACATCGCGCAAGCGTCGTCGCCATCGCAGTGCTCATGTATATGACGCTGATCAAGAGTATGAAGTCCCATGTGCGTTTTTCTTGCCGAAACCAACACTTGACTTTGTCTAATTGGATTTCGTAGCCAACCCAACCTCCGACGTGTCCGCAGGTACCATCAAGCGTGCTCGCGATCTCGTAGAGTCCGAGGACTTCGCAGTTACTAGCGAGCGCATGCACCAAGATCGCCACAAGGAGCTTAAACGCCAAGCCTTCATCTGTGGCTACCGCATTAAGCATTTCATGTCCTTGCGCAAGTTCTACCTGGAGGAGATCGCCGCCAACAAAGCTGAGTTGGACGATTTTCACGATGAAATGGACGCCGAATAGGCCGCGGTCTATTCTTGGTACGTTTTTACCCGACCGCGGTGCGACATATTTGTCTGATGTTTCTGTTTCCAGATCCACCGATCCCTACATCACACCTCATTTCATATTCGTTTCTTGACTGTAGCTACTTTCTCCAATCTCTCTATCCGTGACCTTCAACAGGTTACTTTCGTACACTCAACTGTATGTTCACGGACTATATTTCTCTTCACGTCCTTCCAGGACCGCTCCGAGTTTCCCTCGATATCAATGTTTTAGTAGTACTTGACATATCATTGGTTGCCAAGTCCGATCGGTTTCAGTCGTTTCTAAGTCACCGCGGCGCCGCCGCCGCGTATAAAAACCCAAATTTCTCGGTACTAAATCATTCCTCGTCTTTGCTTCCCAAATGCCTTTCCCTAGAGATGAACTCGAACGTTACACTCTCTATATGCTTCAAGATGCAAAGGTACTTGTCTTGCTCACCATCCATGTCTTAGTCTAATCGACCAACACAGGCGGCGAATCGCTGCGATAACTGCATTCGTGATAACCTTACCTGCCTCATTTATTCATGGGGCCGCGGCTGTCACTGGTGCGAGCGGCGCCTTTTAAGGAACTGCTATAGCTGCCACTTTCGAGGTTCAATGACTTCATGCAGCAGCGTCGCGTCGAATTATCGCAGGTCACTTTACTTTACCTTTTATTTGAAACGACTCGCTAATTGGTTTAACAGAGTTCCCCTTCGGTCGCGACGTTTTTACCCTTGACCAATTGCTGCCCCGTGTCCCGCGGTGTTTAACCAGCTTCGTCGCAAGTATTATGTTCGCACTTCCGAGGAGTATCGCAGGAAGTTGGACACCATCAGCGACCCCGCGGTCTTCGCGAGATGCTTGACGAGTGGACTTGGCTTAAGTATAGTGACGAAGCCCTTGGACTTATTGCTATGCGCATGATCGACCTAGCAAACGCCACTGGAGTCCCAATGTCACTGATGTTAACACCCTGTCGTGTGCGTTCTCTGTTCTACTCTTCCGAGCGTTTTCTGACTTTATGACGCAGTATTACTTTTCGCACTGTAATGTAGTTATTGTTTCACCAGGCCCGCGGCGTCACCGCGGCTGGATTTCCAATAGCCACACTGTTTCTCGATCGACGTTGTCCCCTTACCGTAGCAATTTAAATGGTTTCGGACAGCATGATCGTTTCATTGGTTTCTAAGCCACCGCGGTCTGACCGCGGCCTATAAATCCCACTGTTATCCTTTCATGTTTCTCGTGTCCTCCCCGTTCGTCCATCACACCGCGCTCACCATCATGGCTTCCCCGTGAGGAGTTGGTCGAATATTGCTTGTACTGCTCGAGGATTCCATTGTATGTCGATCTTTATACCACGGAGTCACCGCGGCGCTGAAACCGTCATTCCCCAGTCTATAACACCGTGCCCTTATTGTCTTAGAGACAATTTGCCTTGCACATGTATTCCTGGCTTCGTTGCTGTCATATTGCGAACGTCGCTTGATTTCGGATTGCCCCATGAACAGGTCGCTTCCTGGCTCAGTTTCGTCGAGCGTAACCGGCAGTATCATTTTAGGTGCGTTCCTTAACCACAGCTGTCTTCCTGGCTAATTACTACCCAGGTTTCCGTTCGGTCGCGAAAGTTCACTTGGATGAACTTCTTCCGCACTCTGAGGCCGCGCTCGATACTCACCGTCAGCATTTCAACCGCGCTCGTCGCCAGATCAAGCAAAAGATCATGGCTCAGACCATGCCGAGGCTGTACCCGTTTATCTGTCCAGTTCGCTCAGCTGAATTACGATGAGCGCGTCCTGGATTATTGCCGCGAGCGTATCGAGCAGTTGTCTCCCAACGGAGAAGGTCTTGCAACCGAATCTTATACGTTCGTCTTTCATTTCTTTTGACACTACCGCGGTCTTGACCTACGATCCTAGTTTCACTGGAACCGTCGTCATGTAGACACCGCGGCCTTGTTCCGAACTCGTTTGGAGAACCGCGGGCCCGTATCTTCGGCCACGGCGTCTAGTCCAAACGGTTCTTCTTCCTCATCCGCCTCTGATTCTGAAGTCTCAGGTTCCTCGAAGTCTTCTGGTGTTACCCGCAGTCGTACTTTGTCGAATTGCAGATCTTTGCCTTTGTACTTCTTCTTAGCTTTCTTTGAATCAGACGCTGGGTCATCTTGGTTAACAAGTTCTTGCAAGGTTTTCTCGGAAATATCAATGAACTTTTGAATATTCGCCGGCAGTTGTATACTGTAACGCGCTTCATACGGAATGACCCTAAAGGCTGCAATCCTATCATGAAACATCGCTCCATTCATTTCTGCGACTAAATATGCTCCCCTTTGGTTCTTCTGATAACAACCATAGGTCCCATGTATCGAAGTAGCATTTTCGAGTTCAATGATTTCTCCACCTCAGTGTTACGGACCAAAACTAATCTTCCTGGTTTGAAATCATAGTTTCGTCACGCCGACCGATTCCCTCATATCTCCCTGAGTTTTGGCCAGATTACCTCGGAACATATACCATTCTTTCAGAATAATTTGTGCGCAATTAGTGATGTAAAGGAAATCACGAAAATGCATTTCATTTCTCCATTTGGCACTGAGGCCTCAGTTTCTGTTCAACACCTCCTCGCAGGGTGGGCACTTGTTCAAACACATTAAATTTTTTGGAGGGAAGGCTTACATGCAATATGAAGAGGGTGATGTCGCCAGAATTATGATTTTCTTCTTCATTGAGACACTATTGGCTCGGAAGTAATCTTTTGATCAAAATTGTTCAACTCCCTGTAACCTCTTCAATATGGAACCAAATTCAAACCTAAATCTATACAGGACATCGAATTTGATGTCTCCTTTAGTCTAAACTCTCAAATGGCTCAAACACATGCATAGAAAGACTATATCCAAATCTGAGCTGTCGGATGTACCACCTCCAAGAAAGCCAGCACAAGGATAACTACGATAATTCAAGCAAATAGCCTGAAGGAGACATCAAATGTGATGTCCTGTGTTGTTTTCGGTTTGACTTTGGTTTCATATTGAAGAGGTTGCGGGGAGTTGAACAATTTTTGATCAAAAGATTACTTCCGAGCCAATAGTGTCTCAATGAAGAAGAAAATCATAATTCTGGTGACATCACCCTCTTCATATTGCATGTAAGCCTTCCCTCCAAAAAAATTAATGTGTTTGAACAAGTACCCACCCTGCGAGGAGATGTTGAACAGAAACTGAGGCCTCAGTGCCAAATGGAGAAATGAAATGCATTTTCGTGATTTCCTTTACATCACTAATTGCGCACAAATTATTCTGAAAGAATGGTATATGTTCCGAGGTAATCTGGCCAAAACTCAGGGAGATATGAGGGAATCGGTCGGCGTGACGAAAAAGTTCCCAAACAGAAATTTTTCGTTCGCGCCTTCGGTTCCGACATTAGCTGTAATTGACGCCTCATGATATCTTTCGTATTTCCTAACAGATACTCGTTTGGCATGATCAACGCGTTTCCGCATTGCCTCTACATGTTGAACATGTTTTGCCAACTCTGTGCTCGGAGTCCGATTAATTCTGAGTCAGTCAATACCCTTCCAGGATATTCAACCAGCCATGTGGCTTCTTCGATATCTAATGGTAAAACTGGATGCGCTCCAGTAACCATGAAATATGGTGAACATCCCGTTCCTTTTCGTACAGTTATTCGATCTGCCCAAAGTACGATCATGAAAAACCAGAACCATTTGGCTGGATTTCCACCGGTGGCTTTGAACAGCGACTGTCTCAAGGAGAAGTGCCCGTTTTCTATCTTTCCATTGGCTTGCGAGTTATACGCGAGACGAATATATGAGGAATCCCATATTTCTCCTGCAGCCATTTAACCGCTTGTTTAATTGTGGCGCATTGTCTGTTACAAACATCCGCGGGCATCCCCACCGACATATGACGTCCTCTAAGAGAAACATTCCTAATGCTGGTGCTTTGTCCTTGGTTAAAGGCCACCCCTCTACGTAACTAGATAGAGAGTCTCGTGCGTCTACAACAAGTCCACATTTATTGGAAACTTGTCCCATGACCATTACATCGACATGGACCACCTGAACAGACTAGGTGTATGGGTAACTACTGGTGGTATTTTCAACAAAACATGCTGCCGTTCTTGACATAAATGGCATGTGGTTACATACCAAGACACATCTGCTTCAATACCTGGCCACCAGAATCTCAGTGCTATCAGCTCTCTCGTTGCGAAAATGCCGCGGTGTCCAAGACTGTCATGTGCAGCCTTCATCATGTACATCCGATGCTCTTTGTCAACTACTAGCTGATGCGCGGTACCAATCGCCTTACGATACATCCTCCCCCCTTTCAAAAAGAAATGTGAGGCGAATCTCATAAATGCACGGTATTCTGATCATCATTCATACCTTGGTCTAATCATTGGATCCGTTAACCATCGTTTAACGAGCATTAACTTTTGTCTTGTCTTTTCATGCCCGCGGTCCTGTGATCCTCTTTGTAGGGTTCACGTTTTTCCGCGTTCCACTTTAATTCCAAATCTGGAATCAAAGGTTCTGCCATTTGTACGTACTGAGGTACTTCCAGACCCTCTTTAGCATAAGCCTCCTTGCGTTTCTTATATACGCCAGCTTCCAAAGTTGCCGTGAGGAAAACCTCCTCAGCAAAATCTTCTAAGCCCGCGGCTTCAGATCCCATTTGCAGATATCCGCCTCTCGTATCAATCAAGTGCTTGAATTCCTCGAATTCCAAAGGTTGACGACCTGTTTTATCAGAGTCTTCATGATCCAATGGTGGCTCGTTCTGATCATAGCCTTCTTCCGAGTTAGGGAACACTTCATCTCCAGGATGGGGATCTCTCCTTGAGAGTCCATCTGGAGCGAAGGTTACACCTGGCACATGTTTCAACTTGAATTGGAACATCAAGATTTTCTCGATCCATCTGTTTATAGTTGCATTCGGACCCATGCCTGGATGCTTAAGCATCCCCTTTATGTACATGGCATCTGATTCTACTACCAGCCTTCGGACCCCGATGTAATAATACATTGCTTCCAACGCCCTCATTAAACCGTAGAGCTCCCTCTTTGGTTGCGAGTAGTTAGCCTCAGTTTTCCCAAGCGTTATTGACGCAAATCTCGCATAATACTTCTTGGTAGGGTCGTCTGGATCTAGTTGATAGATTATTATACCAACAGCTCTCCAAGACGTGTCAACCTGCAAGACAATATCTGAATCCCATAGATAATTCAATGGCTTCAGCGCGGGACAGTTTTTCAACTTTTCACGTATCATTGCTTGAGCTTCGTCGCATGCCGCGGTCCATTCGAATGGTACATCTTTCTTGGTCAACTCGTTTATTGGTGATACAATGTCTCCATATTTTTCTATGAAACTTCGCAATACACCAACCGTTCCAAGATACGCGCGTAAAATTGGTACACGGGCCCCATTTGTTGATCACTTCAATTCTATCTGGATCCGCAAGCCTGCCCTTGTAAGAACACAGATGTCCAACTACTGTGAACAAATCTGCGATCAACACAAGTTTCTTGCCTGAAAAAGTCCCCCCTGCATAAGCCATTCTAGTGACTATGCGGTTCAAATTCTGGAAATGTTCCCAGACGAACCGTCTAATGCCAGGATTCTCGGGGATTCTCTCATAATCTCCATCTGCAGTCTCATAGCGAGTCTCCGGCCCGCGGACGGGTACATCATCGATGTAGGGAATGGTGACATGTGGAATTTCTTCCCTGAGGACGTACGTTACATCATCATGGAATATCGGCACCGAATTGGTCCAACCCATAGGTAATTTCACTAGTCTCATTGCCCCGAAGGGAGTCTGGAACGTGGTATAGTCCCTAGATCCTTCCGCTAAGTCTCTGTTATCATATCCTACGAACATGTCCAGCGCGGCACCGCAAGCGCGGCCTGCAAAATGCTCTGCTAACTGTTCAGTCCCAGGAGTTACACCAGAATGTTGAATAGTAACTTCATTCAACCTTTCTAATGCGTGCACTATCCTGAGCGACTTGCCATCTTTCTTTATTACAGCAAAGATTGGGGAACGATACGAGGAGTTCGAAGGCTCATACACACCAGCATCAATTTTGAGCTTAATGTTACGACAGAACTCTGTAAAATGTCCAGGAGGTATGGGAATCTGCGAACAGACCCAAGGTGTATGTTTCACCACCGGCATCTCAACTGGAGGAAAGAATTCATGTTTAAACTGTCCCCGCTCTGTTTCATCCCATGCAAAGTGCCCTTCATGTCTCATCATAAAGTACTCCGCAAATTTCATCTCTTCGGGTTCTACGAAACCGATGTTATGTACTTCACGGAAGGCTTCTCGACGTTCCGCGGTAAATCTTCCGGTTGGTACGAAGTCAGGTGGGTTTGGATCTAACACTGGCATATTTGCCAGCGGATCCCCTGTAATCTTTCGTTCAATCCGAAATTTCGCGTCTAGTTCTCCCAATATGGGCTTGACTTTATCCGCTACCGGTTTGTATTTCTTTCCTAAGAAACTACTCTCGGTTGTGACAGGCGCCGCGGTACTTACGTCACCGGCCGCGGTGGCTGTTTCAGCGACCGCGGGGAACTCGTTATAGGTTTCTGCTTCTTCCGAAGGACCATATATTTGTTCCTGCATTAAAACCTGTCTAGGTACTTCTGGTACCAACGGAGATTTCTTTTGTGTGGCCGCCCGAGGCCACTTGTGCTTACTCCCCACCCGTTGATTCATCAAGTTCACTTTCCGAGCCATTTTACCAGCTTGGACAGACTTTTTCACACGGTTCGGTGGTTTAGGTTTATTAGGGACACCTGCTTCGTTGAAAACAAAGACTTCCATGCCTTGCTCCACTTCAGCGTTACCTAGGTACTGATTTAACAGTGCCGAGGCTTCGGTATCTCCTGCAACGATTCCCTGTGAGGCGCACAAATATGCCATCCGGCGATCATCTGCTGTCGATGCCAATCCATCTTTTGGCATGCCATAGCCTACGCACACTAATTCCCCTTTATCGTCATAATCCCAGGCTGTCATTACTTCTCCCTCTTCGTCGAGTTCATTGAAGAGTTCTAAAAATCCTGCGGAACGACTTTGGTTTCCTTAGCCGCGGCTTGGTCTTTTATCTTCTGGAGATGGCCGCGGGGATGCGTAGCAAGTGTAGTTTGCTTCCCCGTGTAGGGATCCGTAATGGTAACCTCTACATCTCCATTTCTTTTACTAGCAAAGATAGTTTCTGCCAACATTTCGAACGGTCTTCCAAGAAGAACTTCGTATGGAGCATTCTTCAATATATGCACTTGCAAGTACAGCGTAATGCCGCGGAACTTGAAAGGCACATTCCTTGCTAGCCCAAGTGTTTGTTGGTACTGTTTGTTTGCTGCCTGCATGAGAATCCTCATCGAGGGGTCCCACTTAAGCCTGAGTTCTATCGCCTTTTCCTCACTCATGGACACAATTTGTGATCCACAGTCAGTGATGGCTTCAATAATCAGTCCCTTGATATCTGGGTGCAAACAACGAAGTAGGCCAGAGAGTTCTGCCACCGGAATGGTTATTTCCTTAGGCGTCTCCCCCTCCGCCAACGATTCGAAGTACTGTAAGACAGGATCCCCTACTATGATGCTTCCTTCTTCCAACTCGTGAGTGGAACTGGTCACAATTTCAGGGAAAGTGTCAAACATTAACACTTGGCAGATGTTTCCATCTTGGTCTAATGTTACAAGATTCGTTTCCACGAGTCGAACACTAGAGTCTTCATCTGAACTTTCCAGGTCCGTCCGCGGCTCATCATCATCGACCGCGGCCACCCTTCTAGCCATGAAGTTATTCACTTTAGCTGCCAGTACGTCTCCTTCTGTGGTCTGAACAAAATTAGGCCGTCTGGACTTGGGCGTGCCTGTCTCTAAAGCTTTCCGTATCTTAGGATTACTGTCTATCAAACTTCCAAGACGAACCGGAACTATGGTATCGCGGATAGATTTCAAAATATCTGCATTGGCCAGATCTTCTACTTTCGTATCCCGCGGGCCTCTCGGCTTGCGTTTACCAAATTCCCGGGGCTTTTCCGCAGGTTCGACAGGTTTAGGAGGTAAGACCTCAGGGCGATGAACGTCTCCTAAAGGTTCGACGTCCCGGAACGGAAGTTCCCGATGAAACTCCTGTCTGGGCGGACCTAGGTCTCGCTCGTCGTCTGAATCCTCCACTTCCTCAATGGTGACTTTTCGACTAGGCTTTTTGACTTTCTCTTTGGGTTTTTCAACCTCTGGTATGATGGTTTCAGCAGCTGGAACTACTGGCGCCTCAACTTCAACGCTTGTCTGAATTGGTGCTTGCTCTGGCTTTTTACTGGTCTTTCGGTTTGTTTCCTCGGGAGGCTTTTTACGTGGTAAAGCCCCCTTCATCGGATTCAATGAAAATCCACGCCAGTTTGCTCCGCGGGCCCTTTCGCTCGTGTGTGCATCAAGTTTTCAAGTTGACTTATCCGAGTTAACAGGTCCGGCGGCGGTACGTCCATGGCATCACTAGGATCCGCACCAAAGTACTGATCAAACATATCATCGTAATTGAGCGACAGGTTCTGCGAGACTGCGCGGCGTGCATGATATTCTTGGGCTTTCACCCGCGGCTTAATATTAGGAGGTTCACGAGGTATGGTCTTTCCGTCGTACAGGCAAGTTTTCCCATTCACGACCTTGACTATTCCTTTCAGCAAATCTTCTTCACGAGCTCTGCAAGCATCGTAAAAATGACCGCTTTCCCAGCAATAGAAGCAATTGCCAGTATTGCCCCGACGTTCCCTCACAAAGCTTGGTGGATTGTTGTTCTGATTATTGTTCTGATAGCTGGTAGGTCCCGCGGCGCTAGGCCTCGAGGATTCTACAGCCATCCTAATCTGTTGCAACTCTTTGTGTTGGTCCGCGGTGAATTTATCAAGGTGAGTGGCGAACGCCTCTCCCATCCGACTTTGGATCTCCTTATAAATTTTCTCCTGGAAGTCGCCAACTTCCTTCAGCCGAGTTTCCTCAAGCTTCTGCACTTTGTCCGCTAAACGCTTGATGCGTTCAGGGTCTTCCGCTTCTGAGTTCAGCAGAACTGTAGCTTTCTTTGGTTCAACCCAGGAGAGGTCTGCGTCGTAAAACGATGCTGACTCCTCTTCTACGATTTTCACCGCTGCTTCCAAGATGTCAGTCCAGACATACTTGTCATCATCTTCTCGTTCAGGAGGGCTAAAGGGTATACCAGCGTTGCTAGCTTTCGCATCCCATTCTGCTTTATCCTTCTTGTACGAGGCAATC